>OY748332.1:0-5000 GCA_963556525.1 Cochlearia excelsa
ACCCTAAAACTAAACCCAAACCCTAAACCCCAAACCCCAAACCCCAAACCCTAAACCCCAAACCCTAAACCCTAAACCCTAAACCCTAAACCCCAAACCCCAAACCCTAAACCCTAAACCCCAAACCCTAAACCCTAAACCCCAAACCCCAAACCCTAAACCCTAAACCCTAAACCCTAAACCCCAAACCCTAAACCCTAAACCCTAAACCCTAAACCCTAAACCCTAAACCCCAAACCCTAAACCCCAAACCCCAAACCCTAAACCCTAAACCCTAAACCCCAAACCCTAAACCCTAAACCCCAAACCCTAAACCCCAAACCCCAAACCCTAAACCCTAAACCCCAAACCCCTAAACCCTAAACCCTAAACCCTAAACCCTAAACCCTAAACCCTAAACCCCAAACCCTAAACCCCAAACCCCAAACCCTAAACCCCTAAACCCCAAACCCCAAACCCCAAACCCTAAACCCTAAACCCCAAACCCTAAACCCCAAACCCCAAACCCCAAACCCCAAACCCCAAACCCCAAACCCTAAACCCCAAACCCCAAACCCCAAACCCCAAACCCTAAACCCCAAACCCCAAACCCCAAACCCTAAACCCTAAACCCTAAACCCCAAACCCCAAACCCTAAACCCCAAACCCCAAACCCCAAACCCCAAACCCTAAACCCCAAACCCCAAACCCCAAACCCCAAACCCCAAACCCCAAACCCCAAACCCCAAACCCCAAACCCCAAACCCCAAACCCTAAACCCCTAAACCCTAAACCCCAAACCCTAAACCCCAAACCCCAAACCCCAAACCCCAAACCCTAAACCCCAAACCCCAAACCCTAAACCCCAAACCCCAAACCCCAAACCCCAAACCCCTAAACCCCAAACCCCAAACCCTAAACCCCAAACCCCAAACCCCAAACCCCAAACCCTAAACCCCAAACCCTAAACCCCAAACCCCAAACCCTAAACCCTAAACCCCAAACCCTAAACCCTAAACCCTAAACCCCAAACCCCAAACCCCAAACCCCAAACCCCAAACCCCAAACCCCAAACCCCAAACCCCAAACCCCAAACCCCAAACCCCAAACCCTAAACCCTAAACCCTAAACCCCAAACCCCAAACCCTAAACCCTAAACCCCAAACCCCAAACCCTAAACCCCAAACCCCAAACCCCAAACCCCAAACCCCAAACCCTAAACCCTAAACCCCAAACCCCAAACCCCAAACCCCAAACCCTAAACCCTAAACCCCAAACCCTAAACCCCAAACCCCAAACCCTAAACCCCAAACCCCAAACCCTAAACCCTAAACCCCAAACCCCAAACCCTAAACCCCAAACCCCAAACCCCAAACCCTAAACCCCAAACCCCAAACCCTAAACCCTAAACCCTAAACCCCAAACCCCTAAACCCCAAACCCTAAACCCCAAACCCCAAACCCTAAACCCCAAACCCTAAACCCTAAACCCCAAACCCCAAACCCCAAACCCTAAACCCTAAACCCTAAACCCCAAACCCCAAACCCCAAACCCCAAACCCCAAACCCCAAACCCCTAAACCCCAAACCCTAAACCCTAAACCCTAAACCCCAAACCCCAAACCCCAAACCCTAAACCCTAAACCCCAAACCCCAAACCCTAAACCCCAAACCCTAAACCCCAAACCCCAAACCCCAAACCCCAAACCCCAAACCCTAAACCCTAAACCCCAAACCCCAAACCCTAAACCCCAAACCCTAAACCCCAAACCCTAAACCCTAAACCCCAAACCCTAAACCCCAAACCCCAAACCCCAAACCCCAAACCCCAAACCCCAAACCCCAAACCCCAAACCCCAAACCCTAAACCCCAAACCCCAAACCCCAAACCCCAAACCCCTAAACCCTAAACCCTAAACCCTAAACCCTAAACCCCAAACCCCAAACCCTAAACCCCAAACCCTAAACCCTAAACCCCAAACCCCAAACCCCAAACCCCAAACCCCAAACCCCAAACCCTAAACCCCAAACCCCAAACCCTAAACCCCAAACCCCAAACCCTAAACCCCAAACCCTAAACCCTAAACCCCAAACCCTAAACCCTAAACCCTAAACCCTAAACCCCAAACCCCAAACCCTAAACCCTAAACCCCAAACCCTAAACCCTAAACCCTAAACCCCAAACCCCAAACCCTAAACCCTAAACCCTAAACCCCTAAACCCCAAACCCTAAACCCTAAACCCTAAACCCTAAACCCCAAACCCTAAACCCCAAACCCTAAACCCTAAACCCCAAACCCTAAACCCTAAACCCCAAACCCTAAACCCTAAACCCTAAACCCTAAACCCTAAACCCCAAACCCTAAACCCCAAACCCTAAACCCTAAACCCCAAACCCCAAACCCTAAACCCCAAACCCTAAACCCCAAACCCCAAACCCTAAACCCCAAACCCTAAACCCTAAACCCTAAACCCTAAACCCTAAACCCCAAACCCCAAACCCCAAACCCCAAACCCCAAACCCTAAACCCCAAACCCTAAACCCCAAACCCCAAACCCCAAACCCCAAACCCCAAACCCCAAACCCCAAACCCCAAACCCCAAACCCTAAACCCCAAACCCTAAACCCCAAACCCCAAACCCTAAACCCTAAACCCTAAACCCTAAACCCTAAACCCCAAACCCTAAACCCCAAACCCTAAACCCCAAACCCTAAACCCCAAACCCTAAACCCCAAACCCCAAACCCTAAACCCCTAAACCCCAAACCCCAAACCCTAAACCCCAAACCCCAAACCCCAAACCCCAAACCCTAAACCCCAAACCCCAAACCCTAAACCCTAAACCCTAAACCCTAAACCCTAAACCCTAAACCCCAAACCCTAAACCCTAAACCCCAAACCCTAAACCCCAAACCCTAAACCCTAAACCCCAAACCCCAAACCCCAAACCCCAAACCCTAAACCCTAAACCCCAAACCCCAAACCCTAAACCCCAAACCCCAAACCCTAAACCCCAAACCCCAAACCCTAAACCCTAAACCCCAAACCCTAAACCCCAAACCCTAAACCCTAAACCCTAAACCCCAAACCCTAAACCCTAAACCCCAAACCCTAAACCCTAAACCCTAAACCCTAAACCCCAAACCCTAAACCCCAAACCCCAAACCCTAAACCCTAAACCCCAAACCCTAAACCCCAAACCCTAAACCCTAAACCCCAACCCCAAACCCTAAACCCTAAACCCTAAACCCTAAACCCTAAACCCTAAACCCTAAACCCTAAACCCTAAACCCCAAACCCTAAACCCCAAACCCTAAACCCCAAACCCTAAACCCTAAACCCTAAACCCTAAACCCCAAACCCTAAACCCTAAACCCCAAACCCTAAACCCCAAACCCCAAACCCTAAACCCCAAACCCCAAACCCTAAACCCTAAACCCTAAACCCTAAACCCTAAACCCCAAACCCTAAACCCTAAACCCCAAACCCTAAACCCCAAACCCTAAACCCTAAACCCCAAACCCTAAACCCTAAACCCCAAACCCTAAACCCCAAACCCTAAACCCCAAACCCTAAACCCCAAACCCCAAACCCCAAACCCCAAACCCCAAACCCCAAACCCCAAACCCCAAACCCCAAACCCTAAACCCTAAACCCCAAACCCCAAACCCCAAACCCCAAACCCTAAACCCCAAACCCCAAACCCTAAACCCCAAACCCCAAACCCCAAACCCCAAACCCCAAACCCCAAACCCTAAACCCCAAACCCCAAACCCCAAACCCCAAACCCCAAACCCTAAACCCTAAACCCCAAACCCCAAACCCCAAACCCTAAACCCCAAACCCTAAACCCTAAACCCCTAAACCCCAAACCCCAAACCCCAAACCCTAAACCCCAAACCCCAAACCCCAAACCCCAAACCCCAAACCCTAAACCCCAAACCCCAAACCCTAAACCCCAAACCCTAAACCCCAAACCCTAAACCCTAAACCCTAAACCCCAAACCCCAAACCCTAAACCCCAAACCCTAAACCCTAAACCCCAAACCCTAAACCCTAAACCCTAAACCCCAAACCCCAAACCCTAACCCCTAAACCCTAAACCCCAAACCCTAAACCCCAAACCCTAAACCCTAAACCCCAAACCCTAAACCCTAAACCCTAAACCCCAAACCCCAAACCCTAAACCCCAAACCCTAAACCCCAAACCCTAAACCCTAAACCCTAAACCCCAAACCCCAAACCCCAAACCCTAAACCCTAAACCCCAAACCCTAAACCCCAAACCCTAAACCCCAAACCCTAAACCCTAAACCCTAAACCCTAAACCCTAAACCCTAAACCCTAAACCCTAAACCCCAAACCCTAAACCCTAAACCCTAAACCCTAAACCCCAAACCCTAAACCCCAAACCCCAAACCCTAAACCCCAAACCCCAAACCCCAAACCCTAAACCCCAAACCCTAAACCCTAAACCCCAAACCCTAAACCCCAAACCCTAAACCCCAAACCCTAAACCCTAAACCCTAAACCCTAAACCCTAAACCCTAAACCCTAAACCCTAAACCCTAAACCCCAAACCCCAAACCCCAAACCCCAAACCCCAAACCCCAAACCCCAAACCCCAAACCCTAAACCCCAAACCCCAAACCCCAAACCCCAAACCCTAAACCCTAAACCCCAAACCCTAAACCCCAAACCCCAAACCCCAAACCCTAAACCCCAAACCCTAAACCCCAAACCCTAAACCCCAAACCCCAAACCCTAAACCCTAAACCCCAAACCCTAAACCCTAAACCCCAAACCCTAAACCCTAAACCCTAAACCCTAAACCCTAAACCCTAAACCCTAAACCCTAAACCCTAAACCCTAAACCCTAAACCCCAAACCCTAAACCCTAAACCCTAAACCCTAAACCCCAAACCCTAAACCCCAAACCCTAAACCCTAAACCCCAAACCCTAAACCCTAAACCCCAAACCCCAAACCCCAAACCCCAAACCCCAAACCCCAAACCCTAAAC